>BRZM01000071.1:272148-300288 GCA_033238685.1 Lates japonicus | reverse complement strand
ACACATCTCAGTGTCATCTGTAAGTAATACCCTGTTTACACAAGATATGTTTCAGGCATGTTTTTCAGTTTCAGTCGTTCATCTAACATCGCTTCACACACAAAATCAAAGTATCCTTTGACTCACAGTATGCACTGCAGTGTATTATATATATGTTAGGTTTTGTGCTGTGACTGCACATATTGTAGCAGTACAGATCTGGTTAAGACTGTATCTGCAGCTGCCACTGCCTGTAATGAAAAGGTGTAAGAGATAATACACTATGAGCTTATTCCACTTCTTTACATTCACCAGCAATCAATGTATAAATATTGTCCATATTCATATTGTCACACCTAGGGCTGCCCACCTGTTTTTTTCCTTCAGTATATACCTGTGCCTTGTCAGTGTCGCACTAATGTTGGGGACAGTGCCTGTAGACTTGCAGACTGGGGTGGTGGTTTAAAAAGGGGGAATGGGGGGTGTGCTCCAGTTAGCCTCACTGGAAAAGCTTTATGCCAGGGTGCTGGAAAACCACACTGATTCGACCTCAGATCCAGGAGGAGCAATGCAAATTCCGACCATCCTCCTCCGCACAGGCGCCATGAGTCAACCATGAGTCAACTCTTTCTGCAGGTGTTTCACATTAAAAGCATGTCAGGAAAGGCAGGGATTATGACAGGCTTTTAATGTGAAATATCTGTGTAAGGAATGTTGAGTTTCTTTGGCTGTAATTTAACAACATTTAGTGGAGTGAATGAATTCAGTGCTTTGAAAAAAGACACTCTGCAAAGAGCAGAGAGTGTGCACGGACTCTGTTGTCGATGATGATGATGGAATTAGTGCTGTGGAAACAGAGCTGGATTACTAACCGGGCAAAGAACCTGCCCCGGGGTCCTCCTAAGCCCCCTGGTTTACTGTGAGGCAAATTATATGGAGGAAATTTCACATTTTAAAATGAGATAAATCATACTTACAACAACAGAGAATATACTATATATAGTTATGGAAAATGTGAATAAAACCTATAAATATAATGTATTAAATAACAACCTGGTTGTCTCTGAGGTGAGCATTTACTTGAATGTAATGCATTCAATCCTACATATTCACTTTGGAGGCAGTAATTGTACAGTTAAATTTTACTGAGCTTCACTGTCTTCTTCTCTGCTCGTCTTTTAGTTGCTGGTCACCAGTCTGTTCTGTTGCCCAATATTTGAGCACAAAAGCCCGACTAATAATATGTAATTCTCTCAACCCTGCTCCCAGCTGCTGCCCTCTTTATCTCTCTTTCTCTCCTTCACACACACACATGCATACACTGGAAATATTCCAAACACAACACAACAAAGCTACTTGTGTCATCAGGAAGCAGAAACACGCATTTCTAACATTTTTAATCAAACTAGTGCTACAGTAGCTTAACTGCTGTGTCTGCACACACACATTACCCCAAATTTCCATGCCTCTTTGCAACAGTATGACACACACACACACACCACATAAAGTGGTATAGAGTGTGAATAGAACAGCTTTACTTGCAGTATTTCAAAATTGAGATGTGGGGAAAGGGCTGGGATCTGGCACAGGAAATGGGACAATTACATAAAGACTAATAAAACCCAGTGGGCAGATGATAAGCACAAAACAAAAAGGGTTAGAGAAACAGCCAAGGAAGTATATAATCTGAAATGTGTGCTTGTAAAAGAAAAAAATAACTTCATATTTAACACCTAATTAATACACAGATAGAGAAAACTCAAGGAATCATGAGTCAAATTTTCTCAGTGGAGACTGTAACAAAACAACTTTGGGGAGTTATCAGGAAAACTTTTTTTCTTTTCCAAGGGTTAGTTCCATAAAATCACAATAAACTATACAGAGAAACCACACTTGTTTGTTGATAAATGTTCCTTTTCATTTCTAAGCAATTACAGTGCAGAGAATTGCATGTTAAGAATGAGCTGAAATGTAGAGAGCACTTACTTGTTTACCGCACACTTAGGTCGGGGGAGAGTCAGGGGAAAGGCGCTGTCTCTCTGGTTGTCTGTCTCTTGCTCATGCAGCTCCCTTAGCCCCCCCGCTCCTGCCTCCCAAACCAGTCAATTCTGGTTGCATTAGCCCCATTTACACCCTGCCCACAAACACACAGTCACTATCAACCACACATACACACACAGGGACACACACACACACTTCTTTCAGACAGAACTGACTAATGTAACCACAAACTTTGGCTTCATGAGACAAAGCAGATGCAGGCCATCAAAGCTGAAGCTACAGCTCTTCACTCCATCTTTCTTTACACTGGTAAAATGCTCATCCAAATCGCATTTTAAACTGTAGTTTGCATGTGTTGTTTCTATAGATCCACATCAGCAAATGATAAAAGCTGTAGCAAGGAGAATCCCTTTTCTTCATTTTGATCCTTGTGTATCTTGTCTCATGAAGCAAGGCTGAATCAATTCATGTATCTGCTTTCATCTTACACACATAATTTGGAATTGATCTACATCAAGGGAGACTGAAGACAAAAAAAAAAAAAAACAAGAGAGAAAACAAGTGTTTGAAGCGATAATATTTCAGGCTTTGGTGATATTTAAACAGGCCAAGAGGCATGTGGTAGAGTTTAAAATATCACTCTAAAGCTGTTGGATGGCTCACTAAAACCCAACACAAAGGAAAAAGTTGACATGAGTTTAAAAAAAACCTTTCAACTATCAGATTTCAGTGTTACAGAATATGTGTAAAGGTGGGTCTACAACAAGTTGTTGTTAGTGTAGATCTTCCATGCAGCACAGGAGATAATATAGTTTGATTAAGCGTTGTAAATGAGCGTAAGAGCAGTTGGCAGTGTGTCATACCCCTGATCAAAGACACCAAAACAACCTCGGAACTAACGTTTTAATTATTCATGAGAACTTAGCTTGTGCTTGTCAATGGGAAAATTAATAGAGATTTCACAGGAATGAATGCAGCAGCGTACTTCTTCTCTCACTTCTCTCACTGAACCGGTATCTCAAACCAAGGCATGTCATTTTTGTGCATGATCAAATCTGCATTCAAAAATCTGTGTCACAGTCAAAGTTAGATTATGCTCTATTGCTGTACATACATGTATGTATATTTGACAGGTAAATATATATAGTAGGTAGGTATATATATATGTAAAATGAAGACATATGATAAAGGAATTCTGCTTCTGGTCAGCCAGAAATGCACTGAGAGAGGTCAGCAATGACCAAAATAAATTAGGGTGCATATACGGCTAGCAATGAATCAAGTGGGCATGCAGCAACAGGTAATAGTGAAAAGCCAAAACACCATCACCAATTACTGTGCATTCAGAAAGTATCCAGACCCCTTCACATTTTGTAATGTAGCGTGAGACTGATTTTTTCCCTCATCAGGCTACACTCAATACCACATAATGACAAAGTGAAAACAGGATGTAAGAAATTTTTGCGTTTTATTAAAAAGGGACAAACTGAAATGTCACATTGATTCAGACACTTTACTGTGACACTTATTTAGCTCAGGTTCCTCCCATCTCTATTGATCATCTTCGAGATGTTTCTAGAGACACACCTGTCTATGTAAGGTCTCACAGCCAAGCCATGAGGTCAAACGAACTGTCTGCAGATCTCAGAGACAGGACTGTGACGAGGCACAAAAAACTTCTGCTGCACTGAAGGTCCCCAAGACAACATTTGCCTCCATAATTCTTACATGGAAGTGTGTAACAACCAGGACTCTTCCTAGAGCTAGATTTTGTCAGTGCTTAATCTAATACTAGCAGCTACCCAGGGAATTCAGTAAAGAAAATTCAAGCAGTCTGATAAAGTTTATGTTAGTTTTTACACAGTGTGAATTTTGTTGGAAAATAACATTTGTATTCCAACATGTGTGTCTATGTGGTCATGAGTACTTGAGTTTTTTGAGAGGACTTAGGATTGTTCCAAACTAAACTAACCTTCATCATCAGGGTAACAATAATAAACATGTGATTAACATTATGGAATGGGTTAGGTTTAAGCACAAAAAATACTTGGTTAGGTTTATCCATCCAATATCTATACTGCTTATCCTGTTCCATACTCTTCTGTTAATGTCATCAGAACTTCAGATATTTTAGACTATGAAGACATAAAGTATATGAACCCCGTGGATTACCCTTGAATACAACAAGATCCAAGATGCTGTGCTTCTTCACAGTGCACACTGGCAAATTACTATTTATGTGCTTTGTTCAGTGGGATAATTAATTAGAGAGGAAATATCAGAGGTATGTACTTGACCCATTCAAACAGCCATTGATTGTTGAGATCAATCAAGCCCACAGTGCGGCTTGAAAGCTCCTGTATTTAAAGTGACATTTCATAGTGTCCTCTTTTTTTCTACCTCCACCTTGAATGGTAATTAGGTGAAAAAACACACAAAAAAAGCGTAGAGGACATTTTTCCTGCAATTAGTGCTTGACACAAAGAGTGAGACCTCTACTAAGAGTTGTCCTGTATCATGTGATACTACTCAAGGACTGGCAGCTCCACATTGATCAATGAAGAGAAGGAAAAAATAAGAAATACGGGCCAATTGCTCCCAGAATACAGTGCAGCTGCTCATTAAGTCCTGACAACAATACAAAGTGGTCAATATATCTGATCTGGATGGAGTGGTTGAAATATCAGCCCGATTGGGTGTGTAGTGTGGACGACAGAACACAACATTATCCTGGATGGAATCAATGGGAAATCTATTGCTATTCTTGGCAAGCGGTATTTAAAAGTCTTCTAAAGGTGAGTTGTCCACAGTGTGTGACAAGCAGGATGAGAATTCTCTCTGCATCTGTTTCTACTGTAATGCAGGGATATTACAAAGTGGAGATGCTGCCAGAATATTTTTACTGCACATGGGCTTGTTTAATACAGAGCAATATGGACCCAAAGACTAATGTACATAGTTGCTTGCAGGGGCATGGTAATGAGGGAAATAGAGGAACTACGTTATCAAGGCCCAACATGGGGAGGTCCTTCAGAAAGCCTGTCATTAAAACATTGTTTTTATCTATAATTTATACAAGTAATCTATTACTCTTGGCTGGATAAGTAGTTTGACAGACTATTTCTTGTACCTAAAACAATATTAGAGCTTCATGGCTCAGGGGAACAAGGGACTAATGTTAAAAGAACAATATTTGTTTTCCTCACTGAATGGACCTTAAGTTTTGGAGTGTGCTCTTTGGGGAGAATATTAATAATTCATAGAATAATTCAAGTTAATTTAGAGGAAATTATTCGTGTTTACAAAGACAGATTTTTTTGGTTACTGAGGAAGTATGTACTATTTATTAAGGGAAGAATACTATTAAATTACTGCTACATTTCGCAAGAATATTGTTATATTGTTTACTGAGGAATGATAGAAAGCCTTTCTGCTCAATCATGTGAACCTGTTATACTTGCATAGACTGACGCATTGAAGAAACCATAACATACAGACAAACTAACAGATCGACGGAGCATCTGTTCGTGATGTCCGAGTACTTTGTACGCTGTTTCATTCACAGACTGTTTGGTTCGGGCAATTCTGCGCATGCGCAGAACAAAAGTCGAAAAACATTTAAACCAAATGGTTGCTTCTGTTTGCTAGTACTGTGAGAAAACACCATTACTGAAGCTGCTAAAACAAACCATAGAGCTGTTTTTGTCGTTAACGAAGAGGCCTTTGTCGAACACGAGCGAGTCTGGACGCCGAACATACCTGCGGTGCGACGGTAAGGCAAACAGTTAGCGGCTAGCGTTAGCATTAATGTTATCGGAGAGCGTTAGCATTAGCATTACCTTGTAATGATATCCTTACATACAGTGGGCTCTTGGTAAGTTGTGTAAATCCCTGTTTGTTTTCACTTAGCGACATTTTGTGTTCCATCCTGGTCATTTTAACTCCGTTTATGGTGGTTATCATGTCGTTGTGGTGGTCTTGTATGTACCGCTACCTAAGTGTTAGCATCAGCCTTATCTTTAAGTGATGACTTTGGGTCTTTTATTCCTAATGTCGTCATTTTTATTTTCGTGAATCAAAGTGTTTTGTGCTGCAGCTTGGTCATTTTAAATCGCTCTGTGTTTCAGTGGTGGTATTGCATCGTTTTGCGTCTCTAGCTGGCTGGTTTACATCTACTTAAGGTCATTTATTGTCATTTAACGTTGCGATCGTTTTGCGTTTTCCTCTTTGTCGTTTTGTGGTAGTAATATTTCCATAGTCATCAATTGATCCCCTGTTGTGTATAGTATTGATTAGAAATTTGTTTGAACTGAACTTTACTGAGCTCAGTTTTGAGTTTGAACTCTGTGCTCCTCCACAAGTTTTAAGCCACAAGAGTAGGTCACAATGTATGAGCTGAGTAATGTAATGTGTTGGAGGTGAACTGTTCTTTATTAATGAGGTTCTTTATTGGACTTGTGTTTTCCAGGTTTACTGGTTCAGCTGCTGCAGCCTGGACACAAACACCAGCTCTCACCTGACAAACCAAACAGGTATATGTCCTAAACATTCACCCAGTCTGAAAAAATGTGTTGACGAGCTCAATTATTAATGTTAGTCACAGTGTTATTGTTTAAATCCTTGGTATTTAATGGCTTTAGTATTGAATTAGGTCTGGGTGATAAAACAATAACAATATATTTTGCGATAGTCAATAGACATAAGACATGTCGATAAATCTCATTCCACCTGTGTAAAAAAAAGCCAATGATAATGAGAATAGTGCCTGAACCAATTATGTGGCTGGGACAGAGTTTGAAGCACATCAGATATACAGATGTACTATGAAGCAGGTTCAACATAGTAAAGATGTCTTATCGTTATCTGGCTTCACTAAACCTAACAATCACAGTCGGTCTTACGACGCTGGTTATCAACTCGTTAAGTCAACCCAGGATTCCCCGAGCTCAGATGGTGATTTATTTGATTCATTGTGAATATGTGATGCAGATAAAAAAGTGACAGTAATGTCAGAGGAGAGAGTTAATGTCTGAGGGCAATCTGACTGAAATGTGGAAAAGAAAGAACAGTCAGTGTGTGATCATTTGCTGTGATAAACTCTCTCCATTGGTTAGAAGCTCTGTTGTGGACATATGGAAAGACTGAACAAAACGATTCCACACAGCAAATATCTATTGATCTTTATTATTTGTCACTTTATTGTAAACTCTGTCCCTGTTGGGGGACGACGCTCTACAGTTTCAATATGTCAGTTCTCAACATTGTTGGTATCAAAGTCAACAAATAACAGAGAATGTGTTCAAAACTGAACAAAAAATAGTAGTAGAGCTCTAATCCTGGCTGGTGCTCCCCACAAGCCCACAAGCTCCTGCAGCCAAGTTCTACTGGCCCTGGATGTGTGGCAAGGGGCATTACCTTGTTGAAACATCCAGTTTTGACCTCAATGGAACAGTGCACGTGCAGAAGGGAGTGACACAAATTTTGGAGTATTTCACACTTCACTACCTCTTTATGTCCTGTGCATTTATTTCTTACCATGTCTTGTACTGTTGTACTGGTTTTAGTTGATTACGACCTGTCAGTCTGTCTGTGCATCTGCATCAGTAAATAAATTGATGGTGGTTGTTCTTCTTCTGTCCTGCTTCTAAGGTTCTGGACAGTGGTGAGCTTTCTACAACATGGTGCAACAGATGGGCCCGGCCGACAGGTGAGGACACAGTGTTACTTTGGTGTTTAATACTAAGTTGGTTGTTCACAGCAGTAACACACTCCAGATCCAGATGTGAGTAGTATCTGGGGGAGTATTTTACACACAGTTAGTGGAGCATTTTTGCCTGTGTTTTCTCCATGGAACTGTGTTATTAGCCTGTGACCTGTCCAGCTCGGGTGTCCCACCTGAAGACTAAGCTTCTGCTGGAATAGTGACGCATGCAGACCCCCGACCATGAGCCAAATTATTCTACGCTGTATGATGTGTCAAATTAAAGATAAAACCCAATAAATCACTCAAAGCCCAGCCTTCATTTCACACAGTGTATTTGGATTTTCTGGTTTAGTGTTGCATTTATCACTCATTATTATTATAACATATCATATGTACTGTAGCCATTTTTTTAAAGATAGTCCATCATTTGATTTCACACTTCACTACCTCTTTATGTCCTGTGCATTTATTTCTTACCATGTCTTGTACTGTTTTAGGTGCTTTAGGTTTTAGGTGATTATTTTACTTCCATACAATTTTTTCTTCTCATTTGGGTTTGGAGTCCATTTGTTGTGCATGTGTGACTGAGTCTGTCAGTTGAGGGTTGTTGTTGTTCTTCTATCCTGCTCTAAGGTTCTGGACAGTGGTGCCATCCAGGAGTTAGACCGTCCCGTCACCCTGCTTTCCACAACATGGTGCAACCAAGGCCCTGCTGCAGTCAGCCAGACAGGTGAGGATAGTGACAGTGTTCCTGTCTGGAAAATATGCCTCTGTAGCTGGTCACACGTTAACTTTGGTGTTTAATACCAAGGGGATGGTTTTTCACATGTTCACAGGCAACACAGCAGTCCTGACACACAACTGCTCCAGATCCAGGTCCAGATGTGAGTAATATCTGAGAACAGAAGATCATCAGCTTTTCACTTTTGTCTTAAAACTTGCTTCATGTGTGGCCACATGTGAAGTCTGACACAGTGCCTGGGAACTCTGGTCTTCATACCCAGCAGAAATTTTTCTGGGGGAGTATTTTACACACAGTTAGTGGAGCATTTTTGTCTATAACAGTGTTGGCCACGTATCCAACCCCCAACCTGGAGAAGTGGACTGTCCAGCTCGGGTGTCCCACCTGAAGACTAAGCTTCTGCTGGAATAGTGAGGCCTGCTGCCCCCCCCCGACCATGAGCCAAATTATTCTACGCTGTATGATGTGTCAAATTAAAGATAAAACCCAATAAATCACTCAAAGCCCAGCCTTCATTTCCACAGTGTATTTGGATTTTCTGGTTTAGTGTTGCATTTATCACTCGTCAGCCTTCAAAGCTATTTTTTTTATTCATATATGAGCCTCATAAGGATCCACTGATATCACGTATTTTCAATTACAATTTCCATGCCTTTATTGACAGGACTATCGCCGCTCTATTGACCTCAACTAAGCAGCTGCAAGATTCCAACCAATCAATCCATCTGCTGTATGTGTATGTGATAGCATAGCGATCGCATTTGGTCTTTGACTAACGGCAGCCAAGCAGCTGCACTTCAAAGTTCGTTCAGTAGTCTACGAGAGTGCTTTTCTCGCATTTATTCTTTTTTCTAATCTTTCATAACCCCTTGCTTTCACCTCTCTGAAGCGCCGGGTGGGAAGAACCCCACCCAACCCCCCCGTTGCTCCATCGCACCGTGAGGTCCACTTCGCCCAGTCGGCTCTTCACCCCAGTCTGCTGGCGGCTGCGGGACGCGAACCAGCTCCCGGAGGAGCCGCTTCTCACGTTGCAGCGCAACGCTTGTCCCACTACACCACCAGAGGCTGGGGCTCTGAAGAAAGCTTACACACAGCCTTTAAACCAACTAGTGGTCAAACATAGTACTGTCTTGCACTCAGCGCTTTTCTGCCAATGTTAGCTCACGTGTGTCATCATTGCGACGTGTATCGTCATTGGCTATGATCTACTGGGAGGAGCGCAGAGAAAGGAAGTACGAAAAGTTATACCACGTTTCAACCGTTGCATCTGTTCGCCAGTACTGAGAGAAAACCTGGTCACCGAGAAGAGGTCGGGCGCTAAAACAAACTTTGGAGCCGTTTTTCTCGTTACTGAACAGGTCTGAATGCTAAAACAAACACGAGTGAGACTGGACGCTGAACACACCTGCGGTACGAAGGTAAATCTAGCCGTTAGCGGCTAGCCTTGGTGTGAGAAACTCCGTTGTGGACTGAACGATCGTTTAATTCTATTATCACTCGTTTTCTGTGACTGAGGCTCAACTGTTCTTTGTGTTTTCCAGGTTTACTGGTTCAGCTGCTGCAGCCTGGACACAAACACCAGCTCTCAGCTGACAAACCAAACAGGTATGTGTGTGTATGTGTCCTAAACATTCAATGTGTTGATGAGCTCAATTAGAAATCTTAGTCACAGTGTTATTGTTTAAATCCAGCCACTATAAAATGTATATAGTGGAGACACTGCAGACGTCAAGTATCTAACTCCACAGTTTGCTTTGTGCTTTGGTCTGGTTGCAGATCTGCTTGTAAATGTTTCAGCCTCTGTGTGTGTGTGAACTGTGAGGAGGCTAAAAAAGTTTAACAACTCATTTAACTGATGCATTTAGGGGACAAAGGAACCTCGTTGGACAGAAATAGTGATTTGATTTATATCGTAATATATATATCGACATGTCAACTGATATGGGAAAAAAATCTTATCACCCAGCCCTATATTGAATATAATAACTGATTCATCGTGTCTATAAATTGGCAGAAAATAGTACTTGTTCTAATCATTTTTAAAAACACTAGATCATCATTCTAATTAATTTTTCACAAATATTTATTGTTATTGATTCTTAAAGATGTTTTTGGGTTAAACTGTTGATGAGGAATAGGTAGTAATGTATTGATCATTTTCCTCTGTATGTTTCTCTTTGATTTCCTCCAGGTGTCTCCACTTCGTCTTCGTACAATGAAGAACTTCTTTGAGACCAGGACTGAGTCCTCCAGGTAATTCACAAACTGTCCAACACAGAGCACTGACATTAAATTATAGCTCTTCAGTAACTGATCTCAAGTCTCCATAGTTTGATTTGTCACAAAAACACTTAACTCTTTATTTACATAGTTCATCAATGTACAGTTCAAAGAAAAGGAGGAATTTAAACATCAGGTCTCTCTCAACCAAATTTAGTTCAAATTTCAACTGACTTTTTCATCCACTGCTGTTGTGTGAATATGAGCAGCTTCTTCTGTCTTTGTGTGGAAAACAAATGTAACTCTTGGACAAGTTCTGATGAGTCCAGAACCTGGTTTCTTTGTACATTTACTGTCTTTTGACAGTTTCAAGTTCAGTACCCAGAAACTATCTTGACGTGTTAAGAGTCACATTTTTATATTAATGTTTGTTGTGTTTTTCTCCACAGGATTCAAACTGGAACCATGGAATCACAGAGAGGAGAGACAGACGTGAAGACGTCGTCAGGTCAGTGTTGGTTTATTCTTTTCAGTCTGACTCAGTCATTATCTCAGCTGCACTTTGACTCTTTAAAACCTCTTAGAGAGAGAAAAACAAATTAAAGCTACTGTAACTGTAATTAGGATTTTTCAACAATATGGAAACTATATATAGTCAGAATAGAATAGAAACCCCTTTTGATAATTAGGTTTAAAGGTCAGTATAAAACTCAAAAGTTTAGATAGACATTTGATCATTTTATTCCAGACAACATTGAACATATCACAGCAAAGATGATGATTTGACCACGTCTACTAAACATTGTTGTGATACAAATATTAATGAAATAATTGGATCATAAGAAGATGAACGTTCTCACAGGTGTTTAATAAAGACATATTCATCAGTGGAAAATGTGCCCATGACTACATTAGAGATGGTAGAGAAAAACCTAAGTGTTTTCACTTGAACAACAGGAAACCAACACAGTTTACAGCAGTTAGATGGTGGAGCTCTTTTATTTCATTAACAGCTTCCTAACACTTTGGTTTTCTTTCCTCCACTTCAGGTCTTCAGCTGCTGTCGTCTTCTCCTCCTGCACAGACAACAACACGCATTGATCACACAAACTGATCTGTAAGTCTAAATAGTTTTTTTTACATATTAGACACTTCACTGTTACATTTAGTGACTCCTGACTACACTAACAGTTTTGAAAACACTTTACTGTTACTTTTATATTACAAATTCGTTCTCAATTTACATTTAACTTTTACTGTTGCAAACTACATCTAGTAACGGATTACTTTGACTTGCTAATTGCTTTTACATTACTTCTCTTATTACACTTTCCTGATACACAGTGCTCTGTGTTTGACAGTGTGTGTGAAGTACCTGGAGGCCTGTGTCCTGGTCTCAAAGATCTTCTTCATTGTACGAAGACTCTCTACGATCATGGACAAAGTGGAGACACCTGGAGGAAACATACAAAGGAAAATGATTAATACACTGCTGCCTATTCTGGATTACTATTACTTCTACATTTACTGTTTCAAACTACATCTAGTAACAGATTACTTTGACTTGCATCTCACTTCTTATTTCAAACAGTGCTCAAATCCAATCTATCACTGTATACACAGTCTTGTTTATCATTTATTACATCTTGTCTTGTAGATATAATGCCCTTTTCTATTTTTATTGTTGTGACTGATAAAGGATTATGTTACTCAAATAAATACTTCTAAAGAATATTTTGCCGCTGTGTTTACTAATGTATGAAAGTGAATATTATTGGCCAGAGGTCAGGGTTAGGGTTTTTTCAACCTCAATTTTACATTTTATTTGCAAGTAGAGAATATTTGGCATTTCTGCATTACAAGATCACTTTTGTGATATTGATTTGAAAATAGACTCAAAAGTTATACTTTAAACTTAACTGTACTGTTACATCTAGTGACTCCTGACTACACTGACAGTTTTTGACGCTTTATTGTACTGTTACATTTAGGGACTCCTGACTACACTGACAGTTTTTAACACTTTACTGTTACATTTAGGGACTCCTGACTACACTGACAGTTTTTGACACTTTACTGTTACATTTAGGGACTCCTGACTACACTGACAGTTTGTGACAGTTTTTGACACTTTACTGTTACATTTAGTGACTCCTGACTACACTGACAGTTTGTGACAGCTTTTGATGGCTTACTATACTGTAACTTTTATTTCTATTTTTCTACTATTACTTCTGCATTGCTTTTATATTACCAATTACTTCTAAATTTACATTTAACTTTTACTGTTGCAAACTACATGTAGTAACAGATTACTTTGACTTGCATCTGATTTTGCTAAGTGCTTTTACATTACTTCTCTTATTACACTTTCCTGAAACACAGTGCTCTGTGTTGGAGAGTGTGTGAATTACCTGGAGGTCTGTGTCCTGGTCTCAAAGAACTTCATTGTACGAAGACTCTCTGTTATCGTGGACGATGTCGTGGACAAAGTGGAGACACCTGGAGGAAATCAAAGAGAAACATACAGAGGAAAATGATCAATACACTACTGCCTATTCCTCATCAACAGTTTAACCATGAAAACAGAAAAATATCCAACATTACAACTGAAACTAAACATTTAACAAAATATTTTAAAGCCTTACTAAACTATGACATTTGGGTTAAGACAAAGGAACTATCTTATGTTTGTTTTGCACAGACACACACATATTCACACACTCACACCTCTACACAGTGTTTGTGAGTTAAGTTAGATTTTGTGTTTGTCATTTCATTCTGGTATTTTGCTATTTCAAACAATGCAATATCAGTATTCAAATCCAATCTATTACTGTGTACATAGTCTTGTTTATACTGTTCATATTTTTTATAATTTATATATGCTGTTATATATTATGTTGTTTTTTATCTTGCCTTGTTTATATCATGCCATTTCCTATTTTTGCTGCTGCAACACTGAATTTTCCTGCTTTGGGACTAATAAAGGATGATCTTTCTCTTCCTCAAATAAATACTGCTGAACACTGAATACAGCCAGTCTGTTTAATATTGTATGAAAGTGAACAGTTTTAGCCAGAGGTTAGGGTTAGAGTGACAGCTTTTAGCCTTACTATGCCAACACATTTTAGATGCTTTACTATACTGTGGCATTTTTTGACAGTTTTGACCACATACTACACTGTGACATTATTACTTCTGCATTGCTTTTATATTACAGATTACTATTACCATTACATATTACTTTTAAATTTACACATAACTTTAACTGTTGCAAAGTACATCTAGTAACAGATTACTTTGACTACTGCATCTTACCTCTGATATTGCTAATTGCTTTTACATCTATTAATATAGATTACTCATACATTTTTTTTTATTTTTATTGCAGATTACCTCCATTATTACACTTTCCTGATACATTGAATATTGAACATGAACACTTTACTGTCAGCGCTCTGTGTTGGAGAGTGTGTGAATTACCTGGAGGCCTCAGTCCTGGTCTCCAAGAACTTCTTCATTGCACAAAGACTGTCTGTGATCATGGACGACATCTCCCTCATTCTCAACAATGTCTCCCCGATCATGGACCATGTGTCTGTGATTATGAACGACGTCTCTGTGATCGTGGAGACACCTGGAGGAAATCAAAGAGAAACATACAGAGGAAAATGATCAATACACTACTACGTATTCCTCATCAACAGTTTAACTATGAAAACACAGATAAATATTCAACAGAACAGCTGAACCAGAGCATGTAACAAACATTAGAGGCTGTCTCAGAAAATGAACAGCTGATTGTCATCACCTCCTGAAGAACCAATAACAACAAATATTTGGGAAAAAGTAAAATGATTTTTAATTTTGTGTCTATCAACTAATTATGTATGTTACTGCAAACTGCACAACAATAATGTTGCTTTGTGGTCGTTATTGTTTTAGTAGTTTCAAGTTCAGAATCTGTTTAATAACAGCCTGCTGGCTGTTAACCAAGCTGCTGCTAACATTAGCTCACGTTGTTTCTAGATAGCTTGTTTTTTTGGTTAGGATTCCTTCAGTGTTCATCGTTCAGGAGGTTTTTACTGGGCGCTGAATTATCCACAGAGGCCTCACAGAATAAAGCAGTTTCATATTTTAAAAATAACTGTTTCTCTGTGACGCAGACATGGGACACTGAGAGCAGCTGTTTACTCAGCTTGTTTCTCTGTTTACTTAAGACTTACTTAACAGGAGAGCACGTGTCAACAATGACGTCATGACTAATCCATTTAAACTGGCTTGATTAATCGACTTCAAAAAGTAATCAAAATGCCCATCCCTAACGTCTAGCACATACACAAGATTAAGAATTTATGATCATGTACAATCAACCTGAAGTTAAGATATTTTTCAATCTGATCCTTAACAATAACAATCACATTAGACAATTTTATACCTTACTGTAAGGTGACAATTTTACTTCTATTTTGGATTACTATTACCTCTGCATTGGTTTTATATTACAGATTACTTTTACTGTTTCCTCTAATATTAGATTACTTTTACCATTACATATTACTTTTCTGATTACAAAATACTTCTAAATTTACAGCTAACTTTTACTGTTGCAAACTACATCTAGTTCCAAATTACTTTTCTTTTTAGGGCCCGAGGACCAAAGTGCGTGAAGGCAACATTCAAAAGTGATCCCCCATTGGGCTTAGTTTGTCGTACGTGGACGAAATTCGGACCACACATTTAACATGCCCGGATGTACAAGAAAGTCTCCTAATGTCATGACCTAAACCCAACAGGAAGTCAGCCATTTTGACTTGATAAAAACGCTGAACGAGAATGCTAATGCTAATGCTGTCAAGCACGCCTAAGTCACAGAAACACAAACACACTCTTACCCACGCGATAAAAACGCTAAAAGAGAAGGCTAATGCCAATTATGTCAGGCACGCCTAAATCACGGAAACACAAACATACTCTTACCCACGTGATAAAAAAAGAGAAGGTTAATGCTATGATAAAAACCCTAAAAGAGATGGCTAATGCTAACGGTCGTTGCTAACGCTAGCCGCTAGTTAGCTCCTTAGCCTTACCTTTGCGCCGCAGGTGTGTTCACCTCCAGCCTCACTCCTGTTCGACAAAAAATTAGCTTCAACGCTTGTTTTAGCATCCGTGCTTCTTCAGTAATTGAGTATTCTCACAGGACTGACAAACCGAGGTAAGGGTTCCAACATTGGTTTAAATCTGTTTTCCGACTTCGTTCTCCGCGTTTCTGCTCTCCTTCCATAGGCTGGCTCCTCGGTAGGCCATGATCGATGATGACACACGACGTGGCCAATGAGAACACACGCAAGCCAACAACGACAAAGAACAACGCCGAAGGGGGGTGTGGGGGCTCTCTGGAGTGCAGCCTGTTAAGTTATACAGATACACACACACACAGGGAGTGACCACGGAGGGATACAAAGGTGATATGTAGAACTTGTATCTCTTTGGTCATACTTTTAAACTACTGCCATTAATTGCGTTAACTTTTAACACATTCTTTGTTTGGATAATTTATTAACATTACATTTGTTTAGGGGGGCACTGCCCCCTCTTGCCCCTGCGTAGAGCTGGTCCCAGTCTTGGAAACCTATTTGGGGAAACAGGGACCAGAGAGAGGTGCATACCTTAACACTTATTGACATTAGCACAGTCTTTAGCAAAAGGCAAATTCCTGCTAAGTGAGGATAAAGTCAGTTTGGAAAAGATGTTTGAAAGTGCGTCAAGAGACGTATGGGGATAAAGTACCCAGTGAGAAGTTTCTGGTGTGGTTATTAATGTCATTACCCATACATCTGGCGGAGGGGTCTCTGTGAGCCTGTTCAACCCAAGTGAAAAAGCAATCACACTCCTTCCAAGGATGTGGGTGACTAAGCTGAGCAAACTGCAAACTGTAGCACCCAAAGAACAAGTCACCACTGACAAAGTGGAGGGTGAGATACATGTGAGAACAGACAACCGTGTTGTCACCACAGGACTAACTGAGTCACTCTCTGTACTGGTCCAGGTGACTAACACAACCACAGGACACCATCTACAAGATAATGGCTGTTACACATAACACTAAGCCTGGAGATGCGTGTCCCATAAGCATCACTGGAGATTTCCAAGAGGTCAAGGTTCATATCCAAAGCTGTAGGCCTTGGGCTTACCTGCAGTGATTATTGTTGGTACACTTCTGTTGCTGTTACAGAAAGACAGCTGTTACTACTTCTGTATCTGTGTAAGCAAACACCTTTTGGGCTTTGCAGTGCACCCACCATGTTTCAGCACCTTATGGAGGAAGTACATGGAGACTTGGCATTTGACATCCTACTGATATACCTTGCAAGTTTTATTCATGTCATTAGTTGTTGCTGAATAGTTTACAGTCATTTTATTTATTTATTTTACCTAAATGAAGAATCTTTACTTGTCAAAAATTATCTCAACTAGTTTTGACTTCCTTGCAACTAAATTTGGATTCTGTGTAGTTTTAATCACATCTAGAGGTCATTTGGTCCTGCATGAACACTTGAGTGTCACAGATCAGTTAAATATTGCTTTGGAGAAAAATCCACAAAGATATTTTGGCTGTATATTTTCCCAAGGATTATTTTAGACAGCGCTGATGCAGGGGTGCTACAGATGGCGGCACGACCTCGGGACCTGAAGTCCAGAGGAAGCTGGCTGAAGTTTTGGAAGCCTGCAGGCAAGCGAACGCCTCATCCAGTTCATCGGGCCTGGAGAGTGTGTGGGAGAGAGTCCGGTTCACAAGGCCTCTCGAGACTCCTTTCTCAAAGCATGGATTGAGGCGTGAGGGTCGACATCAGCAAGCATCTGCGTTTCCCTCCTGACAGCACCTCTACACCGCTCAGCACTTGGGTCTGCATTTCTACCTGGGGTGAAGCTCTGAAGAGCAACAAAGAGCTTTTGGCTTTAGCTGTAGGAAGGAAAAGAATGGGGGGTGTCTTTGCCACTGCTCTGCCAACAGGAGATATTCCAGGGTTGAAGGAGCGACACATCAATGAGTGGTGGTCCACACCTGATGACCCTGCAACGAGTAATAACACCAACCTGTACAATCTAATATTATGAAAAATAAATAATATTTCAAGTAATTATTTTGCAACTGTATAATGTCATACTGATGAAAACTGAAAAAATGTTCATAGTGTACATTCTCAAATAAACAGCATTCTTTTATTATCTTCATATTGATCTCAAAAACAAATTATACATTGAAGAACTTAATGACAAATGCAGAAATAGAAAGGCAAAAGAAAAATAGAAAATTCAAACTATTTATTTCACACCAATGTGTTAACCAAAAACAATGTCATGAACTTGAAAGAATGAAGATTAGATAGGCGACAGATGTAAATAAAAAAAAGAGAAGAAGACCTAACCTACTGTACGTCACTGCGATGCAGAACATGAACAAGTTTACTGTCAATGCAAAGCAGACACCAAAACGGTTCAAGCTCAAATGCCAAAATTCACAGGCAAAACGAAACACGAAGAAGCCAGTGAACTTAGTTTGAGCCTTTTTTGGTTTGCCAATATTCAGCAGCCACTGTACTGAATCAGTCAGAATATACTGTAATAATATACTGTACAAAGTTTAGACAAAAATCATCAGTCTTGGTGCACAGAAACTTTTTTTTTTCCTGAACCATGATAAAAATGGATCAGAGGTTAGTTCACTTGCTGCACAGTATTTGATTTTCATGAAAGCAGTGTGCAAATACATTTTGCATCTCAGAATTTAGGAGTTGACTCCAAATACAGAGCAGAGTTCTGAATGTGGTGGTGGTTGCTCCCTGCTGACATCTCTGTGTATTCTGGTCACAGAGCTGGGAATGCTTGCTGAATGACGATACAATAGGAATGAAGTGGATTTTTTTATTCATTGATGAGATATTATATCTGTGGAAATCAGTTATGGCATCAAAAACTGGCTGCTAGTTGCGTGGCAGTGTAAAACAGAGACATTCCTGAAAAATGTATCTCTTATAGAAAATGTCATTTCCAGAAAATGTGTGATTGTCATTAAAAGCAGTAAGACAGTAAAACTTTTCCAGAGTTAAAGAAGCTGCGACAAAACTACAAAATCAAATGTAGAGATCCAGGTTTAGTTGGTGTTGTCTTTGAAATATCCTCACAATTTAAAAACCATTGTCATGAGTGATGATTGGTTTGTGTGCTTTCAAAGCCTAGGTGACTGTATTTATGATATTTACACAGAGCATGAGAAACTTGGTTCTTCATGTCCCCGTCAACATGATTCTGAAAGGATCCAGGTTGTTGCATTTTTATTATTCTGTTGTTGCAGCCCTTGTTTCTGCTCTTTTTGTCTCTTGCTGCTTGCTGTAAATTACAATTGTTGAGTTGGTGGCCAGACTTTGCAGCACATTATGTAGAGCCCAGTGTGTCTGAGTTGTGTGAGTTGTCCGCAGCTCAGCCACACTGTCCTTTCTATGCAGACTGAGTTACCTGAGCAGGTGAGGATGGTTACTTGATTTGCCTTCATTATTCATTCAATCTGATTTGGATTGTTGCTATTTAGTGCTATAATGACTTGTGTGTACTATGTCTTTGAATGTTAAAAAGCTAAAGTTTGGCACAACAAAATATATTCTAATAGATTTTACTTGAATTTAACAAAACTATCTTCATCAAATATTTTTAATGTAAAGTACATGCACATCCATTGGATCTAATTTGACATCACTATACTCTAACAATACCCCCAACATATAAATTATCTCTAGAATATGTTTATAGTCAACACACAAGGTTACCAAAAATACAGTATGTATGATACATTGATAATGTTGTTTGGATGAGGTAAGATAAAGTATAGCAGGTTCAAAGCATAACTGATGATGGGATCAATGCTCAGTGAAATAACAGGGGGTGTCAATATTCAGGGTGGCTGGTAACTGTCAGTAGCCTTGTTGGTCTTTCTAACACTGATCCAAACAAGATTTCTTGACGCCTACTAGACAGCCATGAAACCTGATACTGACATTCATGAATCCTTATGAATTCAGGATCCTGTTAACACCATCGTGTCAAAATTTCAGCGCTCATTACACGATATTTCAAAAAGTAGTTGTCCAATTTCCATGAAATTTGCTGTGGATATTTATGATCCCCTGAAGATGAATGCTAATGATTTTGACCTTTCCATTAGTTTCTTTCACCACTGTGCCAAAGTTTCCACCCACAGATTTTCCTCATTGGACATTCAGTCAACTTTCATCTATCTGTCTTCAGATTTGCACACCTTGCACACAATCATAATCTCACCCCGAAGAAAAACTTGAATTCCTACATTTTGGTAAGGCTTGTTAGCCTTGTAAGGCTTGTAAGGCTCAACTAAGACATTAACATTGGAGTCTGCAAACTAAGTTTTCCTCCTAATACTGAGACGATCCAACCCCACAAACCAATGCAGTCATTAATTGATGGCAGATGATCACATTTAGTTTAAGAATGGAGTCCTCTGAATTCGTTTGAGATGAAAAGGTTTTGAAGAACAAGGCCTCCAAGTTGATTCCACAAATGACTCTTCAAAATCAGAGCCGCTTCTATTTTCTTCACTTTTTATTACTGAAATCAGAATGACTTAATGAACATCTCATAATCTTCACCCTGATTAATATAAGCTTAGGCCCTCAATGTAACTGTCATTATCATTATTGTTTCCATCATTCTAATCACTGCCATAATCATCATTAAATGCATGTTGAGATTTGGCCCATCTTCAGTCTCAGTCTGCACTTTTGTGCTTTGGAGGAATGACACTGGAATCCTTGTACCAATCATCCTGTCGCACAGGCATCAATGACCTACTGTCAGTCTAATCTTGATGAGGAGGAAGACAGCGGCTTCTTCATCCATGTCCTGTTAGGAAAGAGTTCAACAGTTTCAAACAGCTGTTTCCTGGTCTTCTCTCTGTATCATCTGGTAATGCTGCCTGTTCTCCAGATAAGCTGCCAGTTCAGCATCATGAGCCTTCTCTGCTCTGTTCTTTGGCGTATCACCCTGATGAGAGAGAAGAGAGAAAAAGGATTACACAAACAGACAGTTATTGATTTTTTATTGTAGTTCAACTGCTTGTCATGTCTTTGCTTTTCGGAGATAATTGCCATGCATCAAGACGCTACCAGTGTGTAGTGCTTTGCATAGAAATCAACAGGCAGAGTATTTTGACACACGTCATACGCTGTCGGTTACACTGCCTGGAGAAGTGAATGCTCATGTCCCATAGGAGATAACTGCAAAAATACTAACTAGGTTCTGCCTGCACTGCTTTTAATTGTTTGCCACTGCCACTGGGTAAAACAAAGCTAAAGGTAACTTTCTGAATAAATTCTGCATTACACTACAGATGTGAACATGAGTAGAACCTCCTGACTTGTATCTGCTGCAACATGATTGGCTGACTGGATAATTGCATCAGTGTGCAGGTGTACAGGTGTTCCTAGAACGTGCTCGGTGAGTGTATATTCATATGAAGTGGTGGCTGAGTGCGTGGCCCACCACAGGAGGGCCGAGCCACCAGGCGACTCAGCGGTCTACCTACATCTAAAGGACCAGGGACACTCCTTTGATGCCAGTAATGTTACAGTATTTTTTGCTATGAGCTGTGGTGTGAACAACCACAAACACTCATCATACATCTCTCTATCAAACATCTCTCTGTGGCTTTTTACTTAAATTGATCTGCTGACCAAATGGCACAGAACATATCTACATCAGCATGAGATGGTCCTATTTCATTCTCTATTCCTATTCCATAACCTAATGGGCAGATTGACAGTTTGCAGAACACTCTCATTATCCTCCAGGTGAATTTGAATGATTGAATGGATGAAGCCGTTGTTGCCCCCTTTGTGACACCCTCACCCTGAAAGGTACTGTATGGAGACATTTGAAGCAATTTACATGTAGTAATTGCTCTTTTATTGCCAAAATGTGAAAAGACTGTAATGTGACATAAAAGATGAACCACTCCCCTACTTTCTCTGTTGCCTTTAAGACCCTGAGGACAGATTTCTATGTAAAGGACTCGGGTCGAGTTTTCAGGATATCTTCGCTCCTGAGTGCCCTGCCGCAATAAAAGTCTCTCTTCTGCGCTGCTACAGCACCAGCAGTGTAAATGGACTGCACTTATATAGCACTTTTCCACTCAAAGCGCTGCACACTGCAGGTCACATTCACCCATTCATGCACACATTCATACAGTGCTTGTTCTATCCATATAGGGTGCTCTAAGCACATGCACCCACATTTGCCATCGGGGGCAATTTGGGGCTCAGTATCTTGCCCAAGGATACTTCGACACACAGAGGATCAAATCACTGACCTTTCTGATTAGAAGGCCCTACCTCCTGAGCTGTGGCTGAGTGTACTATCTTTGGAATGGTGAAATGACCAGTCCCTAGCACAAGAAATACTCCTGCACGAATTCCAAACATAAATTGGAGCAACGTCTGGGGAAATCTAAGGTCAACATTGGCAGGGCAATTAATTCATGGAGGAACCTTTGTTCGGCTGATTCTCTGCCTATTGTACAGGCGAGCTAACATTACTGCAAAGGCTGTGAAATTTATTGTGCGGCAAGTTTGTTGTTTGATAATTACTTCATTGGCTAACAAACCAACACCCGATCCCTGCAGTGTAGCTAAGTTACAGCTACCTGGCTAACCTTTGCTCTTTTGCTCGGTAAGGTTATTGCCATGGTCAGACTGTGACTGATGGATTCTAAAGAGACTGACAGGGTTGGTAAAAACTTTATGGAGGCTCGCACCCACCGACTTACGGAGTGTGAATATGCAACGCAGAGTGGAGTTCACTTAATGGGTATAGATGTTAGTAATAAACAGGGTTTTTAGATTTCTCCATACAGAATCTTTAACATGTTCAGACCTCTGGTAAGTCTTTAACAATAGCAAACACCACAAATATGTTTTTTTCACAGCTGTGATGGGCTGCTAGCAAGTTTGAAAGTCTTTATACTTTGAGTCCTCTTAAGGACAGAACAGTCTTATTCTCACTGGTTACAATGACCAGTTTCTCCTCTCCTCTCCTCTCTGTGTGTTTCAGCTCTAGTTGCCATGTCTAAAAAGTGTGTGATAGTGAGTTTACAGGCCAGCTGACGCCTGTGTCAATGAGTTTTCCATTTCACATTTCTCTATAATTGAAAAGTGCAGTTGTCTCCAACTGATAAGAATGAGATAATGAGAATCAGCTGGATGCAAAATTAAATAAATGACATGTGTCCTTGAAAAGAAACGCATATACAACACAATGCAACAGATCGCTACACAACACATATTCTGAGTGTTTATGGGGACAGGGCCACTGAATTGCTTCCAGAGTTTAGAACAGACTCTAATTAGTTGAGTCCATTGCATTTGTGTGTCTGTGCTTGTGCGTGTGAATGAGTGCATTTGTCTTTGAGGTTCTAGCTGATTTGGAAACACTCCCAGAGAGAGACAGTGAGAGAGATGAACAGGGGGTGAGAGAGGGAGTTGAGCTTTATTTCAAGACAAGTACGTAGCACAACACAACTGCTCCTAAAACCTCAGTTTACATTAACCATCAGACAGGTGAGAGGTCTTTATCGGCGGCTATCAAAGCATAGTCTTCTCAAGCCATTTTGTCTCCATCTCTCTTCCTCCACTCACTCTGTATCTGTCTCTCACTCTCTCTCTCCTTTCTTCCCCCTCTCTCCCTCTCTCCCTCTCTCTGTATCTAGGTCATTGCTGAGTCCAGACAGTTAGGGCTTTTCTACGTTGGAAACCTCCATGGAGAACTAGACAAAATGAAGATGCATTACATGCACTTATGAGCCACCACAGTCAAGTTATTAAGTAGTACAGCCCAGAGCCTTCAGTGGCCAATATAGACATCACTGCTCAAGATAAATGGTAATGCTGGAATTCTCTTATAATTGCATGTTTGGCCCATATAACCCACTGTCACATGCAGTGTTCCAACTAACCCACATCCACGATGTTCTTGACCTAACCCTAACCTTACAAAGAAAGTGTTTTTCCATAAAAACACAGTTGGGTGAAGTGAATAACATTGATTATTTCGTTATAATACAATGTTCTGCTGGGAAACTTTGGGTCCTTCATTCATCTGGATGGTACTATGACACGTGATACCCACTGAAACATGCCCAAGTTGTTGACCTGGCGTCCAAACTCCCCAGATCCCAATCTGATGCAGCATCTGGAGGATGCACCAGAACAAGCCAGATCCATGGAGGCCCCAGCCCACAACCCACAGGACCCAAAGGATCCGCTGCCATTGTCCCGGTGGGTCACAGCTGTGTTGGTGGCACGAGGGGGGCCTACATAATATTAGGCAGATTCTGGATCAGATTGGGATCTGGGGAGTTTGGAGGCCTGGTCAACACATTGGGCTCTTTGAGTCATGTTAATATTGTGGCTGGTAAATTGCTAGATGGCCTGCAACGGCTGATCAAAACTTTTCTACAAGCTATTATGGTATCAATAGCTAATTTCACTTCTTTCACTGCATCTTCTGGATGTCAGTGTTCTTCACACTGTCTGGAGGTGGAACAGAACTGGAAGGGAAACTCATTTCTTCAATTTCTGCGTTTATTTTTTTGTCATCACCATTAGTGAGGGAATCTACTGGAACTTAGACTGAATGGTGAAACGAAAGCTGTACCATCAGGCTAGCTCCTTCGCACCTGATTGCCAGGTACAGTGCCTGCATCATTGCCCATGCTGCAACATCTTCTAGTCCATCAACACAAGAAACTCCTTCACCCAGGACAGCGACTTACTCCCAACCTAAAGGTGGGAATCTACCGTTTTCCAGCAGAGTACAATGGCCTAAAACATGGAGGTGTTGATTCTTACAATCAGCGCTTCACACTTGGCTGCAAACCATCCACTGTGTTCTGATGAAGCCAGCAAAACTACACCATGTGCAAAAAGCAGAAATCCAATTTCAGGTGCTGGTTTCACTTCACCAAACCCATACATTTTCATGCACAGACAGACAAAGGATGTTAACCCACTACAATGAATCCATTTAGCCTTTGGCTACATGATAAATGGACTGTGCTTATATAGTCTTTTCTGTACTTATCGACCACTCAATGCGAGTTACACCACATGACACATTCCCCCATTCACACACACACACACACAGTGGCAATTTGGGGCTTAATATTTTGCCCAAGCACATTTCGACATGCAGACTGGAGGAGCTACGGATCAAACCACCAACCTTCCAATTAGGGGACAACCCGCTCTACCTTCTGAGGCACAGCTGCCCCCTAGCTGTTACTCTGGGTTTGTACCTCACTGAACATTCTGCATTGTGCCCACCTCTAGGAAGAGTTGTCACAGTATTAAATCATCCAAAGTTTGTCTGACTGTGGAATAATGAATATGTAAACTCTTTGAGATGACTTTGTAACTCTTTCCAGCTTCATGCAAATCAACAATTCTCCACCGTAAGTCTTCAAAGATCTCTTTTTTGCAAGGCATGGTTCACATCAACAGATGCTTCTCGTGAAAAGCAACCTCAAAATGTTTGAGTGATCAGTCAAATCCGAAGTAACTCCAACCCACACCTTGTTTCATTAATTGGATTCCAGGTATGCTAACCTCTGACTCCAATTAGTTTTTGTTGATGTCATTAGCAGGGAGGTTCACATTCTTTTTCCACCCAATACTGTGAATGATTTCTTCAGTATGGACAAGAATAACACAATGCTTTGTGTGTTATTAGTTAAAATGAATTGTTTGTTAATAATTGTACAGATCTGACCATATCTTAAGACACATATAATACACACATTAACACAGGTAATTCAAGAGGTTCACTGACTTTTTTCATTTCATTTCATTTAAAATTCTAATGGGTAATCAGTACACCCAGAAGCTCTTTTCTCTTTGTGTAAAAGGGAAATTATGTACTGTAAATGTTGGACTCACACATGTGCGTGTACAGAACCTACCTGTAGGTCTGTTTTCATCAGTGAGGCGCCTGCCTCTACCAAATAATGACAGATGGTCCTGTGACACAGAGATGCAGCTCGATGAAGAACTGTCTCCCCGCTGGTGGTTCAGAATACAGAGACAGAGGGAGAAAAGACAGAGTTAGCATGAGATAACATCATCTCACGTCTTCTGGGAGTCAAATACCATTGATGATCAGGCACCCTGCTGCTTTTGTTTGTCCTCTTATGTTTATTCTCTTTAAAATTTGTTATACTTATCATGATGCCCAGCACATATAGACAGACCAGGGCCCAGTGGAACATTATCAAAGCTGATGCTGCAGTCACAGGGCAAGGGTTTAGAGTTTTACAGCATTTTCTTAGCCAGGCTATGTCACCCACAGTATGAACATAAAACTTTAATCATAGTCACAGGGAAAAAATCAACTACTTACTGTAGTTTTTCTGTAACATCTAGAAGGTCATTTGGAGCTAGAAAACAGACAGATGAGCGGAGATTACTGTTACAGACATCAGGCCAGACCAGTGATTACTAAATATCAATGGTACATTACAAGACAAATTTGTCTATCATGCTGTATCAAATATCATCAGTGAGATGGAGACAAACTACTTCAACTAAGAGAATGTGATTTATATACCTGCAATCTTACTGAAACATCCATTCTTAGCTACTGTCTAACAACAGATTGTAAAATGGCTTTTCATGACTAAAATTCACAAATATATTTCACAAATGTCATGATAAAAACGTGTACATCTAAATAAATATGACATCCACAACAATTCACTGATTCTGTCACAAATTTGGGGTACAAATCTTTTATTTTCCAAACTAACCAAACTGTTATATTCCACCACAGTGTCCACCAGATTAAGTTCATATGCAGTTGTTCTGCATGAACCATCTACTGTATTCTCAATGGCAACAATCAGCAACAAAGCAGTGTGATGCTTTATAGTGCAGTAAAAAAAAATCTTGTTCTGTCTCATACTGGTAGTATGTTTTGACAATTTGTATTATTTAACCAGGATTTAAACACCACACACACTTTAAAACAACAGGAAACTTTATATAAAGTTGTGTTTAGTCCAAATCTATACAATGTGTATAAAAGTGGTGTATTGTACAAAGCATCCAAAGTCGCACAAACATCAAATAACTGTTAAAAACCATGGTTACTTTACATGGTTTATAGAGGTCCAGAAGCCTGGGTGTATTAGAATCTGATACAACTAATACAATATGATTATATGGTTAATTTTGACTCATAATGGACACTTGTTAGCGATAGTTACCATTGTCAAGAATGTAGCGGACCATCTCTTTGCTTCCTGTACTGACGGCATGGTGCAACAAACTGCAGTCTGATTGGTCCAGTGCTGTGAGGTCTGCCCCCTTCAGGTGCAACTCCTGCAGCTTTTAATGAAACAAGGAAAACAAAATGCAACTTGTGGCAACATTTTGACTGACCACTACAAATATTTACAGAATTTTTTTTCCCTTCAAGCTACATTCTGTGATCACTCAAACTGATAAAACTGATAATACGCTATTTGACATATGGCCTTATAAAGTTGATATGCTGATGCTGCTAACAAACTTATTTACTCACCAGCAGACGCAGAGCAACTCAGAGTTCATGAAGAGTCATATTTGTTTGACCTGATGAATATTCACTCTTCTTTTAGCTTTTAGTTTTGATAGATAATGGATTGGTTAATGATGATGTTACTCACCTTCTTCACGTCCTTGTTCTTCACACACTCGATCAACATCTCTATCATGAGAGAGAGAGAGAGAGAGAGAGTCAGTACAAACTCCTAAGTGATGTAGCTTAAGAACATGTATCTGGCCATCATCAGTATAGATATATCAGAAACTGGAGTAGCAACTCTACCTCTGAGGGATGGAGCCATGCAACTACATCTCAGTGTGGTCCATAATATCTACAACAACACTTTTTCACTATCTCAAAGGCAGGGTTGCCCATCAGACTAGAGCTAGCATTGCTGACTTGTTCTTTCTAAGGTTCAATACTAACCTGGTTATTTGAAAGTGGTATATTTCATATTTAAAATACTTAAGTAAATACATAAACAAATAAAATAAAAAAAACACCATAGCTTTAAAAAGAAAGATCGATTGCAGCTTGGAAGTGTAAGAGTATACAGTGTATATAGTGCACAAACTCAGTCGCCAGTTTATCAGTTTGTAAGATATATCTAATACATCTAATACTGTCTAATATGACAGTCCTGTTTCTAATGTTACTGTTTTACAGATGTGTTGATTCGTCTGTATAATGGTTTTGGGGAATGTAGATTGTGTTGCTGTTACACTGTATTGTGTAATACTGATAGGTGTCTCTATTATTTTGTTCACCCCATTTATATCAATGAGGATATGCAATGTCATTCTGCCTCCGACTCCCTATGAAACAT